>JAMGYW010000012.1:37500-40000 GCA_024713685.1 Morchella sp. 2014-9hei | reverse complement strand
TGCGACCATACTCCCCCCAGAACCCAAAGACTTTGATTTCTCGTAAGGTGCCGATGGAGCCATCTAGTAAGCATCCACCGATCCCTAGTCGGCATAGTTTATGGTTAAGACTACGACGGTATCTGATGGTCTTCGATCCCCTAACTTTCGTTCACTGATTAATGAAAACATCCTTGGCAAATGCTTTCGCAGTAGTTAGTCTTCAATAAATCCAAGAATTTCACCTCTGACAATTGAATACTGATGCCCCCGACTATCCCTATTAATCATTACGGCGGTCCTAGAAACCAACAAATAGAACCGCCGTCCTATTCTATTATGCCATGCTAATGTATTCGAGCAAATGCCTGCTTTGAACACTCTAATGTTTTCAAAGTAAAAGTCCTGGTTCCCCGACACACCCAGTGAAGGGCATGCGGCTAGCCAGAAGGAAAGGTCCGGCCGGATCAGTACACTCGGTGAGGAGGACCGACCAGCCAGACCCAAGGTTCAACTACGAGCTTTTTAACTGCAACAACTTTAATATACGCTATTGGAGCTGGAATTACCGCGGCTGCTGGCACCAGACTTGCCCTCCAATTGTTCCTCGTTAAGGGATTTAAATTGTACTCATTCCAATTACAAGACCCAAAAGAGCCCTGTATCAGTATTTATTGTCACTACCTCCCCGTGTCGGGATTGGGTAATTTGCGCGCCTGCTGCCTTGGATGTGGTAGCCGTTTCTCAGGCTCCCTCTCCGGAATAGAACCCTAATTCCCCGTTACCCGTTGAAACCATGGTAGGCCACTATCCTACCATCGAAAGTTGATAGGGCAGAAATTTGAATGAACCATCGCCGGCACAAGGCCATGCGATTCGTTAAGTTATCATGAATCACCAAGGGCGAAGGCATTGGTTTTTATCTAATAAATACACCCCTTTGAAGTCGGGGCTTTTAGCATGTATTAGCTCTAGAATTACCACGGTTATCCAAGTAGTAAGGTACTATCAAATAAACGATAACTGATTTAATGAGCCCTTCGCAGTTTCACCGTATATTTTGCTTATACTTAGACATGCATGGCTTAATCTTTGAGACAAGCATATGACTACTGGCAGGATCAACCAGGTAACTACCTTGACCGGACGCGTTGCCGCCCAGGCTGCAGCCTTCGCATCCCTAAGGGGCGCTCAGGCCTGAAAGCGCTGTCGGTTGGGAAACCGGCACCGGACGGCATAGCTGGGGGGGTTACCCCTAGCGGACTGCTTGCCCTATTGCCTACGCCCCCGAGGCCTTTTTTCTGACTTATGGGATTGGGTATCAGGCCTGGTGGGCTTGACACGCCGTATTCCCGCAGAGGCCTTTCCATTTGCCTCGTCGAAACTCCTTCGGTGCACGCTTCCGTGCCGGCGCCATGCAGGGCACACCCCATCGCTGGGACATGCCAGGCTTGCGCAGACACATGGCGGACCAAGGTGAGGGCTCGCCACCGGCCGGACACCTTTGCAAAAAGATGTCGGCGCAGTGTCTTGCCCCCAGGTGCGTGTTGAACAGAACAATGGCCAGGAGCCATTGATCCACACACTCCATCTTTGCCCGCTGGCCAGAAAGCGCCAGCGGGTCTTGGGCGGGCCACCCACAATGCGCCACCAACCACGACCCACACCGAGAGTTACTCTCGGGTTGGAGAAGATCGGGGCGCTTCTGAAGGTCGCCCGGTATGGAACACTCCCTAGGCAGGACCGAGGGGGGGAGCTCAATTCAGAGCCCTCCGAACAGTCTGCCTCAGGATGGATCCAGCGCATGGTTGAAAGTTGTTTTTTTTGTAAGGGCGGGATAGAGGGGCTGGAGTGGGTGGACGGGCAGACGCTAAGAGTCAATTGGCATGAGCGACAAGACATCTGCGCGCCCCAAAGCCGCCACCCCACTCTTCACCTCCTTTTCTCCCACCCCTCAAAGGTGCGCCGGGGCAAAACGGGGGCGTTCCGGCGGTTTGACGCTCCGGGGGTTATTTTCGGGGTCGAAAACGTGCTTTTTTTGCAGTGATTCCGCAACTCCGTATGCTCCCGCACCAAAAGCCACACCGTGCCCGAGGGTGCAGAGGCGGGTAGATGCAGGTACCGGGGACCATTCCCAAGCACTCGGGGTCGCTGACACCGGCTGGGGAAGTGGCCTCCAAACACGGACCTCCCCCGTGGGGTCGGCCAGGCTGCGATGTGCAGATGCGAGACTCCGCGTCTGCGCCCGGCGGCAGGGTGAAGCCGCGCTGTCGGAGGCTACCTTTGCCTCGGAGCCGGCCGCCGCCAGCCGGGGTCCCTGACGCAGGCTGGGGAAGGCTCACCCTAACACAGGCGCCGCCGGCGGTCGGGCATGTAGGGGAACGCGGACGCCCACATCTGTCCTGAAGGCAGGGTAACGCTGCCCTGGCCAAGGTTACCCTACCTTGAATGCCCGATGTTACTCCACCTATGTGCTCGCCCGCTCCACTCGGGAAGGGGGACTCCCACGTCTGTGCCGAAG
>JAMGYW010000012.1:2500-5000 GCA_024713685.1 Morchella sp. 2014-9hei | reverse complement strand
GGTTATCCAAGTAGTAAGGTACTATCAAATAAACGATAACTGATTTAATGAGCCATTCGCAGTTTCACTGTATATTTTGCTTATACTTAGACATGCATGGCTTAATCTTTGAGACAAGCATATGACTACTGGCAGGATCAACCAGGTAACTACCTTGACCCGGACGCGTTGCCCGCCCAGGCTGCAGCCTTCGCATCCCTAAGGGGCGCTCAGGCCTGAAGCTGCGCTGTCGGTTGGGAAGCTTGGCACCGGGCGGCATAGCTGGGGGTTACCCCTAGCGGACTGCTTGCCCTATTGCCTACGCCCCCGAGGCCTTTTTCTGACTTATGGGATTGGGTATCAGGCCTGGTGGGCTTGACACGCCGTATTCCCGCAGAGGCCTTTCCATTTGCCTCGTCGAAACTCCTTCGGTGCACGCTTCCGTGCCGGCGCCATGCAGGGCACACCCCATCGCTGGGACATGCCAGGCTTGCGCGCGAACACATGGCGGACCAAGGTGAGGGCTGCGCCACCGGCGGACACCTTTGCAAAAGATGTCGGCGCAGTGTCTTGCCCCAGGTGCGTGTTGAACAGAACAATGGCCAGGAGCCATTGATCCACACACTCCATCTTTGCCCGCTGACGCAGAAGCGCCAACGGGTCTTGGGCCGGGCCACCCACAGTAACGCCACCAACACGACCCACACCGAGGAGTTACTCTCGGGTTGGAGAAGATCGGGGCCGCTTCTGAAGGTGCGCCGGTATGGAACACTCCCTAGGCAGGACCGAGGGGGGGAGCTCAATTCAGAGCCCTCCGAACAGTCTGCCTCAGGATGGATCCAGCGCATGGTTGAAAGTTGTTTTTTTTGTAAGGGCGGGATAGAGGGGCTGGAGTGGGTGGACGGGCAGACGCTAAGAGTCAATTGGCCGCGGAAGCGACCAAGACATCACCAAGCGCCCCAAAGCCGCCACCCCACTCTTCACCTCCTTTTCTCCCACCCCTCAAAGGTGCGCCGGGGCAAAACGGGGGCGTTCCGGCGGTTTGACGCTCCGGGGGTTATTTTCGGGGTCGAAAACGTGCTTTTTTTGCAGTGATTCCGCAACTCCGTATGCTCCCGCACCAAAGCCACACCGTGCCCCGAGGGTGCAGAGGCGGGTAGATGCAGGTACCCGGGGACCATTCCCAACACTTTCGAGTCGCTGACACGGCTGGGAAGTGGCCTCCAAACCACGGACCTCCCGTGGGGTCGGCCCGAATGCGTGTGCGATGCGAGACTCCCGTCTGCGCCCGGCGGCAGGGTGAAGCAGCGCTGTCGGAGGCTACCTTTGGCTCGGAGCCTGCCGCCGCCAGCCGGGGTCCCTGACACAGGCTGGGGGAAGGCTCACCCTAACACAGGCGCCGCCGGCGGTCGGGCATGTAGGGGAACGCGGACGCCCACATCTGTCCTGAAGGCAGGGTAACGCTGCCCTGGCCAAGGTTACCCTACCTTGAAGCTCGCCCGCTGGACTCGGGAACGGTGACTTCCACGTCTGTGCCGAAGGCAGGGTGACGCCGCTCTGCCCGATGTTACTCCACCTATGTGCTCGCCCGCTCCACTCGGGAAGGGGGACTCCCACGTCTGTGCCGAAGGCAGGGTAACGCCGCATAGGGCGCGGTTACCCCACCTATGTGCTCGCCCGCTCAACCCGGGAAGGGGGGACTGCTGAGTCTGCGTTGAAGGCAGGGTAACGCCGCCCTCTCCGAGGGTTACCCTACCTATGAGCTCGCCCGGTCCACTCGGGAACGGTGACGCCCACCTCGGTGCCGAATGCAGGGTAACCCCGGGCTGTCTGCGGGTTACCCTACCTTGCAGCTCGCCCCGCGCCACTCGGGATCGCCCACACCGGCTGGGGGAAGGGTCCTCCAAAAAGTAATGTCCCCGGGGCCCGGCCAGGCACGGGGCGGTTACCCTACCTTGTAACCCGCCACCCCGCCACTCGGGATCGCTGACACCGGCTGGGGAAGGATCATACAAACACCGAACCACCCGGGTTGGGTCAGGTGCGGGAACTGGGCGCCCACGGCGTGGCGCAAGGCAGGGTAACGCCGCCCTCTCCGAGGGTTACCCTACCTATGAGCTCGCCCGCTCCACTCGGGATCGCTGACACCTGCCCTCCCGACCACGCAGGAACCCTGGCTCGGGCGGGTATTGCAAAGGGGCGCCCACGGCGAGGGGCAAAGCAGGGTAACGCCCGGGCGGACAAAGCGAATACACAAGGGCCACCGGCTGTGGCCAGGTCCCGGAACAGCGGCATTCACAAAGGCCGTCTCGGGCGGCGCTAAACCAGCGGTTGTGTTTGCGTGGACCCCCGCCGGAGGGCTCCCGCGAGAACCGTCGAGGCGTCCACGAGCCAGCGGTTGTCGTTGCCTGGACCCCCCTCGCCGGGAGCTTCGGCGGCGCCTGCGGCGCTGATGGCGATCACTGCTCGGGCTCCCCGGGTTCGCGCCCGTGGTTACCCTATCTCGTCCTTTGGTGTGCCC